>OY829915.1:166843970-166868854 GCA_963691935.1 Nephrotoma guestfalica
AAACAACTGTTTTCTGTCATTTCCGCTTAAATTTAAAAAAAAAAAAACGATCTGGACCGGTAGTGTTGCTTATTTAGAATGTTTTAGTTTATAATAATTTTTCTCGTAAATGGTATCAACATATTTGCAAAAAACTGGAGGTGGACCGATTGTAGCCAGAAATCACTAGAATTTCCCAATTTATGAGTAAAGCTTAAGGATGAAGGATGTAAATCTGCAAAAATCTCGAGGTCAAAATTTTTCATGGGTACTACACAAAAAAGATTTTTGTAAAAAAAAACGGCATTCCTGCTTACATTTTGGAAAATGTAATCTATGTATCTATATTCTATGAGCATCGTACTCAAGGCGCGCCGAATCAAATTGCAAATTATTCTTTCGAGTATGATCAATTGATGAACAAAAACTATATTCGTAACAATTCGAGGCGGAAGTCGGATACCTGAATGGTACTCTATATCAATGATTTCTTATACAAGAGTCCACATTTACTTTTTTGGTAAATTTGGCGGGAAGTTCAGGGCCTTAAGTAACGTAAACATAACGATGTTATGGTTATGGGAAACCTAATCAAATGCTTTTCTGAAGTATGTCATGATAAGAACAACCGCGTATCGTGTCTCGATTGCGCGTAGGGTAAGTGTTGCGAATTCTATTAAATTGGTGGTCGTGGAACGAACTTGGGAAATGCATGACAGTTTTGCAATTGGCCTTTTGTTTCAAATATCCGATTTAGACAGCTACTTGTGAGTCAGAATTATAAATGAATATTCCCACAAATGTGGAAAAATTTCAGATGAGAGAGATTTAAAAAAAAAAAACAATGGCAATCCATCCGAACCGAAAGAGAAATCGTCTCTTAAGTTGTTTATTTTTCCTAATCACTAAATTAACCATAATTTTTGGGTTATCACAGCATTGATCGCCATACATTTTAATATTGTTGGATATCCAACGAACCTCTTGTTAAGGATACCAAATTACCAAAACTGTTTAGAGTTAACAATGCGATCGGCCAGCATTAGGTGAATATAGTTATTGTAAAACTCCTAGATACCGTTACGGAGCGTAGTTCAGTTCAGTTGATTTTGGGGACATATGGTACTACTTCTGCAAAACATTCAAAAATTGCAACATAGAAGTTAACAGTTAAAATATCAATATCGCTGTTGTATATTAGTACCTGATAAATTCGGTTATCAGGTTTGTGTCTGTGGCTTTCATATAATGGCATTCGTGAATAAGCTTTCCTTAGTATAGTGGTCGTAGTATATAAAATCATCCGATTGTCAGGAAGATTAAAATGTCCATCAACCAAAATGCTGTCTTGTGAATGTTGATTATATCTAAGAAAAAACCAACGGAATCAAGTAGGAACTGGCACGCCTCAGTTGGGCTGCATGGACGCAAGTTCAGGCACTCATAACTAAACTAGTTTTTCCCTTATCTCGTTTACATGTATCGCTCATATCAAAGTTGACTTTGACTAACTGAATCGTTAGTCGTCACAGTTCCATCTTAATCAGAAATATTGAAGTCGTCCGTAAAATAGAGGCAGTTAAAACAAAAACGTCAAAGGGAAGTGTTTGATATTTCAGAAAAGTATCGCGGGTTTTAGTTCTTAGTCCTCTTACATTTTGGAAGTAAATGGACAGACAATTCATTTGTTGATGAATTATTGGAATTTATATTGCGCTTTTCAACAAATTCGTGCACAAATGTCGAGATGTTTTTGCACCTAATAAACTTGTGACCATCATTAATATTATTCGAATTCAAGATTGCTTTGACGTGAGATTTAACATCCGATTGAGTAGTAGTAGTGTCAAGTCTCGATGGGTTCCATAATTGTTGCTGTCCGTTGTAATGGATTGACAGAATGACAGGTACTAAAGCTGTTCTTTGGCTTGATATCTGTTTCCCATTCAGTAATAGCAGATTTATTGTCATGAGTTTGTTTTTATGTCACATACTGAATTTATCGTTCCAAGTTCTAGTGATATTTTAAAACCCGATTTTGTTTATTTATATATTATTCAACCCAATGAATTATATAGCTTATTATGAATTATTTGAAAATCCGCTATTTTGATTTTGTTCACAGATCGCCAGAGAGAAATCCCATAGATTAAATCGCTATAAAAAGCGAATAAAATGTTATATTTCTAGTGACAAGAAATGCTTTTCTCAACAGCATCTCAAAGGGAAATGTTCGAGATTGCAGAAAAACATCGCGATTTAAGTCTTAAGTCCTCCTATATTTTAGAAGCAAATGGTCAGGCAATTGAGTTTTTTGATGAATTATTGGTGTTTATATTGTGCTTTTCAACAAATTCCTACACAATTGTAGAGATAGGCCGCGACTTTGAAGATAGATATAAGTAAATTAAATCGAGGATTTGAATGATCACACATTCCCATTATAGCGCGGAAACTTTTGCATCTAATAAAATTGTGACCATCATTAATATTATTAGAATTCAAGATTGTTTTGATGTAAGAAACAACATTCGATTGGGTTAGGAGCCACCCTCAAAAGGTAAGACTGGTTTATTGGTACTGCGCTGGTATAATTATTCGTCGCATCTGATGATCTGCGGTGATGGAGCTATCGCTGAAGGGCTTCTGGATTCTGGCACTGAGCTGGTATTAGATAACAGTACAGAGTCATCAATGTGATTATTAACGATGGGTTCATTAATTGTTGCTGTCCGTTATAATTGATGGACAAAATGGCAGGTACAAAATCATTTGAGTAATGTCAGATTTATTCTCATGAATCTTTGTGTCACATACTGAATTTATCGTTCCAGTGATATTTTAGAAATCGATTTTTTTTATTTATTTATTATTTGGTCTAATGATGAATCTCAGTGAAGGGCATTTCAAAGAATTAATCATACAAAAAACAATTTTTAAAATTACAAAATAAGAAAAACCTATAATTGGCTAAATATCCGAAAGATTGTTTTTTAAAATGTGTTGCGTTCTATATCGGCAGTTTACTGTCAGTGGTTGAAGATGTATGAGTGATGTGATTTGCATGAGAGTTGGTGACATAAAGGTTACATCTCGTTCTTGTCGCATACCTATGATATCACTATTCAATTTGAACTGGTATTGGTGTAAGTTTGATCGTTAATTATATTATGGGTAACGTTCAACAATTGTGCTGGTATATTAAGCTGACTAATAATAGTTTAAATCGCTTATTATAAATTATTTGAAAATCCGCTATTTTGGTTTTGTTCACAGATCCCCAGACAGAAACCCCATAGATTAAATCGGTATAAAAAGCGCATAAAATATTTTCCTTCTACAGTGACAAGAAAGTCTTTTCTCAACAGCATCTCAAAGAGTAACGCCAAGCTACAAAAAATGAGTCAAATTGCTCATCCAACCATTGCAATCGATATTTAAAATGGGACTGTTGAAAAACGATATATATTTCGTTAAAGCAAGTTTGTTGTTTTTCACAATTTAGATAAAATGACCATATCTGCATTTATTGCTGCTTCCATGCTAATATTACTAAAAATTTTATACAACAAGACTATGTCATTTGCAAATAAATACTGTGTTCCAGAGAGAGGATGTTACACAACATTGCTGATGAAAATTAGAAACAGTATTGGTCCGAGAATGCTATTTTGCGGAACTCCACAATTGATTGGAAGTTTGCTAGAATTTGCGTTTGATGTACGTATATATGCATATTGGATGAGACTTGTCAAAACAGTTCTCGGATTATGTGATGGTATATTAGACATAGTACGAAAACCGTATTGTTGTTTACTGGCCATTTTATTTCTCTTCAGGAGGCTTCAAAGTCGACTTTTGAAGGTTGATTCTAAATTTTTGACATAATGATTTGACATAACTGAACAGATAGCAATCGGGCGATAATTAAATTTATCCGTCCTTTTAAAAATTGCTACAATCTTAGAACATTTCAGCGAGGCAGGAAATACACCTTCATCAATTGATTTATTTATTAAATTTCCCTGATTGCTGAAAAGTACAACATTAATTACGTCAACACTCAGTTCATCAGGTCCGATGGAAGAAGTATTTTTGAATGCTTTACAATATGGAAAACCTCATGATCAGTGACTTCGTCAAAATTAAACGATTATGATTCGGAGGTACATGGATGATATTATCAAACAACATCGAAAGAGATGCTCCAACTCCTAAAAAATTATGGTTTAGCTCATCTACTACTTTAGTTTATTCTACTATTCTATTCACCAGATTTTAAACTTATTATTGGTGCTGACTTTACAACACCATCAGCCAGAGCGATCATGATTCTATTCCATATTGCCTCAGGATTACCCAGTTACCAAAAATTTACATTCTCGTTTCAGTTTAATAATGTCGTAAATAGATTGGACGTATCGCTTTGCTCGTTTTAATTTAAATTACGATAAATTTAATTTGTTTAAATGTTATGCAATTCGTGATCAATCAAGGGCTTCATTGGTTTCTTTCCAATACGCATCGAAATTTCGCTTGTAGTTGTAAATTTATTTTTACTGCCGCGCACGTATCAATAAGAATAGGATTGCTAAGAAAGTCATTAAAAAGTTGGTTGTTTGAATTGAATTCGTCTCCGGTCTTTTCCCGGGTTCACTATCATATAAATAAAACGAATTTTAATGTAATGTATTTATGTAACGAGATACCTAGCTTGAAGAATTATCTCTTGCATTGATATTGACGTTTCCAGTAATAATATTGGTATGACTACCATATTTAACAAGTTGAGGTCCGAACAAAATCATAAATGCTTCATATTCACTTATAGATTTAGTGTGTGGATTATAATAAACATGCACATAAAGATCATTTGAAGTTATTTTTACTCGGATTATAAGACACCTGGGCACATCATTATTGGCTGCGTTTTTTAAATTCCAAGTTTTCAAATTCGCTGACCACTTCAGTCATCTAAGTTTAATATAAACATTCAACACAAAAGTTCACTAGTTTTTCTGGAATAGCCCTGCTCTCAAAAGTTCTCAAAAGCAATCGCGGTCTAGATCAATTGATTTTCAAAAAAAAAAAACGCAGCTATTGTACTTTTCCACAACATTGTAATCATTTATACTATTTTGAATGAGAACAAAAACAGCTTCATATCTCTTGTTTGCCGACCAGCTGATACAACTTTATAATTATTCACATTCAAACAACCTATGCCAAAATCTGTCAACCGAGTTTCAGTCACTGAACTACTGTCACAAAGGTATCGAAATTTTAATGAATAGCAAATAAAAACTGTGAAGTTCTCGTTAGGTGGCGATTGACATATAATGGACAATGTTCAATTTGTTGGTTCTCAAGAATTTCAGTAGTAATGCATTAACTTTCCGACATCTTTTGATGAAACCTTCATTGAGCGATAGATTAGTCTAAATTTTCGAACTAGGAGCAGTGACATTTTCAGCAAGATTTCCTTTAAGTATTTTCTGTATACCGCTTATCTCAATACTATGTACTAACCTACTTTGCTTAATAGTGCCTAACCTAAAATTGACATTATGAAGATGTAATGTTAATTTTTTATTATCATTTATCAACTCGATGAAATCTGAGGTTAAATCATCAACGTTGCAGAATAAATTTGATCTCGGCTATGGTTTTAGTTTGAAATAAAATAGTTTGAACTAAGTATCTGTTAAATTTTATTGGCATAGAGATTTCTAGATGAAAATTTTTTTAAAGCGCATTTCCAGATCTTACTGTAGATGAAGATTTAGTCTGTGTTGCAATTATTTGTTGATTAGGCATTTTCTACCTATACAAACTACCATCCTTTCTTTAAGAATCTCATTTTTTTATTTGCACGAATCACACTTAATATCAGCATTGGTTGCCGCCCTGATGTTCTTGCTAATCGTGAGATATTATGTAATTTACTTAATTTATCTTTCGAGATTCCTTTCCAAGTTTGATTTAAATTTTGTATGGCTTTAAAAAGTTTTGGAAAGAATTTATCACTACTAAAATAGGAATATAGTTCGGTACTTCTCGTAGTATAAAGGATCATTTCGTGTGTATCATTCAACTTTTAACCAATGGCAAAATTGGACTCTACATGCATCTCTATTTTCAGTTACAGAAACAAGAATGGCGACCATAAATATTGTTTTATTAACTTATAAACTATTCTCTTGCTGTGTACATTTTATTGGAAGTGCCCTGTTTCTATAGAAAACTCAGCGAAGAACAGTTTGAATTCCATTTTACTGATTATAATACAGTTGTAATGCAATTTACATAAAGCAATAAAATAAACACTTTGGATTATATTTGGTGGTGTGTGATTACATAGAACACAAATTTCAATGATTATTTTAATTATTGTGACATGCACATAATGAAAACCAACATATTCAACCCTTTTATTATGTATACAACTATAGAATTGTGCAACAAAATTGTAAATGGTGCTCAAACCAAAACCTGGATTATGGGTTAAAATTATCTCTGCATTCATCAGAATATTTGTTTTAATTTCAACCCAACAATAAAAAAACATCATTCAATGTTTCAATGTCCTCTTCCATGTTTTTATGGTCAATTTTAATTTTGATTGCGAATTTTTACAATAGCCATTATGCACATTTTTGCAAGGGTTGAATGTAATTATTATCCGACCACAATTTTTAGGTGGTTTATACGAGTATTGCTTGTGGCAGATCATACCAATATACCTACCCTCGATTGTTAAATTATTTGCAAAGTTCTAAACTCTAACAAAATTGTCATAATTCACCACACTCACCACATGGTACACAATATAGAAATGCTAATATCTGTTATATGTATCTAAATCAAAATCCTTTTGTATTCTGAACATAAACCAATAAAATATATACCTTAAAGCTACCTCTTTTTTGTTGCCAAACATTTTTCCATTTTTGTATAATAATAAAATAGAAATAATTTAATTATAACTCAAATAAATAAATTTTTTGTTTTTGAAATTTTATTAAATATTTAATGAATTGCATCTTTTATGATTTTTCATTACTTTTATTATTTATTATTTTTATTATTGGTTTGGGAATTGAATATATTCTAAATGATATTTTTGTGCTGTTTTGTCTTTCCTTATATGCAAATTTTTCTCCATCCTTTATCTGATTCAATACAACATACAGCCATACATACAACATTTGCTTAGATTTAACTTTTGTTGTGATTTTTATTTAAGCAGATTTAAAGTTTGCACCAACATGATGTATACGTACGTTTGCACATAATTCTACTTAGATTGCTGCCAATGATAATCCATTTGTGAATCATTTTGTGCGTAACATGTTATCTGCTTTTGAAATTTTAAAGCATGTGCGAGGCGAATTTATTTAATCCCATTAAATATAAATTTCAACAGCAGTATGTTGTTAGTGTACGCAATTTAAAAATTTAATCACGTATTTAAAAGGGTGACTAGAAAAAAATGTATTAATTAGGATCGTAAAAATTATGTTAAATAGTAATTTGCTTATTTTATTTCATGGTTCTCGTTAAATCTAGTCTTTGGTTCATATTCAAAAGAAAACTTCAACAACCGTAATGGTTTGTTTTTGATGGAGTTCTTGTTTTCTTAGAAATTTTTTCAAAATTATGTAGATGCCAGAATTAATATACATAAGTGGAATTGGGTCACTTAAATATTAAATTTCAATCTTGAGATCTGTTGTACAAATTCTTTCGTAGAATTTTAAACAGCATACATTTTGTGTTTTTGTAGACATTTATCAAAAATTGATATTAACATTATTACACATGGTGGAAAGGTACAAATATTTTATATACAAAAATGACATTTTTGTTTATTTAAATGGATTAACCAATATCCTAATAGTACCGCTAATATTTATTAAGTGTGCAAGTAGAAACTCGAGAGATCTAGATACATGTAGCTTAGTCATTCTTGCTTTTATGACAGTTTCAGTTATTTAGAAGCTGTCCTTCCGCGTGCATAAATATTAAAAGATTGATGTCGATAAGCAACATTTGAGCCATTGCATTCTATTATATTTTCAAATGAAAAAAATGCTGCCCAAGCTATGGAATTGATTAATTTGCCTTTGAGTGAACATTCGGTGAGTCAATCAATCGTAAAAAATCGAGATCAAGCCAGCATATACCCTTTTGCTCAATGTGTGTTTTCTGTTCGCAGTGAGCTGACCTTGGAACATCTTCGTTATTATTTGAAAGATGTACCGCCCCAGTCAAACTCAGTGGTTTGCAACATTTCGTGATGGTGATTTTAGGTGCAGTAAAACAATTTGAAGACGAAAAACTTAATTTTATTTGATGAAAATCCGTGTCAAACTCAAAAAGAGCTTAAAGAATAGTTAGGAGTTACTCACCAAGCAATATCATTTCGAATGCATGCAATGAGAAAATTACAGGAGAATGATAACTCATAAACTGAAGGAAGAAAACTAAAGCCGAAGAGATCTGCATGAATTTGCTTTCTCGGTACAAAAAAAATCAATTTTTGCACAAAATCATTATGAGTGAATTTTGTACGATAATCCTAAATTCAGAAAACTATGGGTTGATCGAGGCCAGCCATCAACATCAGTTGATTAAATATTCATGCCAAGAAAGTGTTACTGTGTGTCTATAGTGAGATAGGAAAGGAGTAATTTACTACGAGCTTCTTTAACCTGGGCAAACAGCTGAAACAGCTGAACGTTACCAGGCCCAATTGATCAAATTAAGTAATGCTCTGGAGGAAAAACACCATTTATGAGCCAAGGAAGGCGAAAGGTGATATTGCTGCATGACAACGCTCGTCACCATACAGCAAAATCAACCCAGAAACTCGTCTTCCAGATGCTCATCTTCCCATGCGGCATATTCGCCAGATGTGGCTCCCTCTGATGATGAACAATGACGTAAATATATAAACACTTGATTTCACGAAAGCCGACACAAATTTGAGCCGTACTAGTAAGAATGCCATACAATGGCGAAAAAAATCGGATTGTGTTGAAATCCCTTACGAAACAAAACCACAAATTCAAGATGGTAGATCATATTTCCAAAAGATAATTTACTAATGAACTTTTTGCATTATGGCATCTAATGCCAATTTATACGCCACGCAAAACAACCATGCTTTTAAGCCAACAGATGAAATTGAAATTATGCGATTAATGAGAATACATTCATTCATTGAAACCGCGAGATGGCGATAGACTTAGTGTCAAATGCAATGACATGCGATCGCGTCTTTCAACTAAGGACGAGCTGCGTTACCTAAATGTGTTAAATATACATCAGCCAACAATGAGCACAAAGAGCATCTCTATGGATGAACAAATCCCGATGAGCAGATCCCGCTTAAAGGACGACTACCAGCCAAACAGTACGTCAAAAATTAATCTTGTATCAAGGATTTAATACTGGCTTATAGGGAAATAATTTTTAAAAAAGTTTGGATTTTTACCGCTTGTTGTGCTCCTCCACCTTGCAGCTAATCGAAAGGTCAAAAGCTATATTTCGATAAATTTTAACAACTACTATGTACCTGTTCGAAATACTACAGGAAATGGGAATCAAAGCTGCTGGAACAGGTTAGAATTGCCCGATTTTTAAATCCACAATTTACAGATGATAAAGCATAAACAAATTTTTTTGAATACCGCTCCACTTGCGATATTTAATATGAAAATGTAAGCGTAGTTTGTAGGCCATAATCATTTAATTCTTACAACAATTTGGAAAATATATTCTGATTTTATTTTGATGAAGAAAGAGGATCTAGTCCAGGATTGAGCCAAAATTTGTTAATAATTTTCAAATTTCATTTAACTACAACTTTTTATTATGTTTCAGTCTTAATGAATGTTTTTCATGTGTTTTTCAGATTAACCAATTAGGTTCCATATAACTTAAAGATGATCTTAGTCAAATTTGGGTAAATAATATTTTACAAAAATTAAAGATTTTGTGTTTTTAGGAAGATTTGGAAATATTTAATCGTCATACAAATAACGTGTCAGGAAATGATACTGGATCATTTTAAACCCCTAAGATCAAATGGTTAATATTGTGATCTTGGGTTTGTAAACAAAATAAGTTAATTTCGCCAACAGGAATACGATCAATATAATGGTTTTTCAAAAATCAGTTAGAAAAATGACCGGACGATATATAAATGCATCGGCTGAATACAATTCCCGAAAATCAACGGATGAGCTTATGCAATGCACTCAATATAGAATCATCATTGATCCTGAACAGTAAAAAGTACAAATTTTCTAAAAAAAAATGCCGATTGGCGGAACGGCTGTTAATTTTAATCACGGCATCGATGATCATTTCAGCTTATTTAAGACAGACAATCAATGAAGGAAGATGCATTTTAGTACACAGCCGTCATTTAAAAATTTCATTAAATATCGCGTTCAGGTGCTCGATATCAAAATTAAACCATTGCTAAAAGTTGCGGCATAGTATTACAACCAAAACGTTTGAATGATTGAGCAAATAAGAAAATCCTTAAAATTCTAAACAAATCTAGGCTTAACTTACAGATTAGCTTATAGGCTCAAATATATATATTCTACTAAATATAGTGCTAATTTCAATTAATTGAGGCAAGTGGGGCTGGTAATTTTTTATAAGTCAACAACTTATTTTTGGTGGCAGAGAATACTTTGATAATCTCAAAATTAAACATTTTAACGTTTAGTTTAGTTCGAATATTATTTTCCAAATTATTATGTTTTCGAAAATAAATGACCAAATAGTGACATCTATGAGAAAACTGTAATTTCTCTAGGAAGAGAAAAAACTTATTCTTTTGTACTTTAATACTTTGTAATATAGAGATAGTAATGACTAAAACAGATGACATTGCGTATAAAAAATTGGAATTTTTTTGAATACAATTGTAATACGAGGGCGTAGTGAGAAGTCTGGTAAAATTGCAACAGAGGGCGCCACAATCGCAAATCCCAGATGTCATGTATCAATATCATCTGTCACTATACCAAATTAAAATTTTCAGACAGATCTGTCATTTAGTTCAGTTTTGACAGTCATTGAAAACAGACAACCCATGGTTTTTTGCAAATATGGAAAAAAGTGAATTTCGTGTGTTAACTAAACATTATTTTTTGCCTGGAAAAACCATTACGCAAACCAAAACAAGGCGTCTCAGATAAACGTGTGCGCAATATATTACACGAACATTTGAATATGAAAAGGCTATCCACGCGTTGGGTGCCGCGTTTGCTTACAATCGACCAAAAACGCACACGTGTGACAACTTCAGAGGCAGGTTTGGCGATTGTCAAGCGAAATAAAAAAGAGTTTTCGCTTTTCATAACTGAGGATGAAACATGGATCCATCACTATACACCGGAGCCCAAAGAACAGTCTAAACCAACAAGCCAACTAAGGTCATGGCCACAGTTTTTTAGGATGAACGCGGCGTAATAAACATCGATTACTTTCAAAAGGGGAGAACAGTCAACGGCCAATATTACTGCAACTTATTGGATCGTTTCAACGACGTTTTGAAACAAAAACGACCGCATTTAGCGAAGAAAAAAGTTCCCTTCCATCAAGACAATGCACGGGTGCACAAGTGTGTAGTTGCCATGGCCAAAATCCATGAATTACGCTTCGAATTGCTTCCACATCCGCCATATTCTCTAGACTTAGCCCCCTGCGAATATTTGCTGTTTCCGAACATGAATAAATGGCTCGGCGGAAAGAGATTCGGCTCTAACGAGGAGATTTTCGATGCAACAAACGGCTATTTTTAAGGGTTGGAGAAAAGGAGTCGAAAAATTGAAAAAATGGTGAACCGTATCGAGCTAAAAGGCGACCAAGTCGAAAAACAAATTCTTTTTTGGCCGATATATTATTCCTTCCATATCCACCCTCGTATCTTGAATAATTTTAAACATACTAATCTCCACTTGTTTTGCAAAAATTTAATATTAACTTCCAAAATTTTGGGAAGTTAATGGGCATCAATTTGAACTGGAAAACTATAACATTGTACCTAGTACTGACAAAACTATGGATACAACTACAAAAAAAATATTCTACATTTTCTACGAATTGTATACATGCTTGATCAGGATGGGCGAAGTAGATTACGCAATGTAATCTACGCGGTTCTATTATCATTTATCGCGATCGAAGATTTTTATCGACCATGACCATGTACAATTTTAATATTTTCTGTTTAATTTTCTTTCATCTATCAACTGTCACATACATTTTTCAATAACAGCTTTTACAAAATCTGGCAAATGGAAGCTTAAATAACGTCAATATTTTGATAAAAATGTACGAACTGAGATTAAAAATATGAAGTGTGGGAGTGTGATAAAACATATGCATATATTAAAATTTTATAACAACTCTAGAAACGAATCTAGTTGTGCTAGGAATAATTTCCACATTACATAATGCCAACCAATCAGTTTAGTGCAAACCAACATGTGCATCCAAGGTATGTGTACTAGTTCGCTGGATGTGAAGTACTTTGATCCTTCTCATTGCTATTAGTAAGCTGGTAATCTGGACTGCCACGTTTACGCATTTGCGGAAACTTACCACGTACTTAAGCAAAATTACAGTGTCAATGAAGTAACCAGTGAACTTTAAATTTGTAACATGTAAAGGTTCAAAGAACGTCAATTAAATATTACCGTTAGTTGAGTCATGCTGTATTTATTGTCTTAAAACAATTATCCGATGGTGAACCACAATTAAAAACCAATCACTGTTTTGATCGGCGATGAAAATAAATTCATGTGTACGACTTTTCAGCTGGCCCGATTTAACCTGGTTCACATTTCATTAGCTCACCATATTCAAGGAAAAGATACATAGAATAAATTTGACAAAATTTATTTTGTTTCTGTGAATGATTTAATATTTGGCTTAACTGTTAAATTAAATTAGGCATGCAATGCATTATTTTACTTTTGTTTTCTATTGTAATGGTTTTTATTGGTGATTGTTCCGTACATTGGTCTATCTTCAGTACTCTCGAATTAAACACACAATCATAGGAAATTCATCCATTCGACACCTACTTAGACACAATCAACTTCCCAACCACTCCATACTTGTTCATCCATTATCGCTTATTTGGTGAAGAATAATTAAAAATTATCGGATAAATTAAAATTTTTCTTGGAAAAATTGGTGTCAGACAAACGGTATAAGTCATAAATTAGCGTTTAATGTCGTGTGCTCACGCCGACATATTTGCCGAAACTTCCTACTAACTAAATAGATGGTTAGTTCATATCAGTTATTGATAGTTCTAAACTGAAAATTTAGTTCAGATTTATCAAATAATTATAAGAAATATTGTGAAGATTGAAAAATTTTAATTTATTCGGTAGTTTTTAATTGTACATCAGGCAAAATTTTCATTGTGCCATCTATCATGGAATATGGGCTTAGCGACATCTAATTTTGTTATTCAGAAATTTAGGAAAAATTTGTGTCAGCCACACATTATAAGTCTGCCTCAAGCCGACTTATTTGTCTAAATTTCCTACTAAATAAATTGATGGTTACTTCATGTCAGTTATTGATGGATGATCCTGACATTTAATTGATAAGTTTCAATTTATTTTAATTAAACATCAGATGCGGTGTGTTTTGAACAATATATGAACAACTGATATGAATGAAAATTAAGAGTTTGTGGTTGATACCAATTTTTCGATTAAATTACTTATTAAACTAATTTTTGCACTAATTTAGTACGAAATTAAGGATTTCGTTTTATGGATACAGTGGCCACTATCAAATCACCAGTACAAAGCACCGGCAGTTTAGTTTAGACAATAATTTAGTCGAGAACATCGGTATGAGATACAAAATATAACTTACTTGGATATATATTTTATAATAATAAGAACTTCCATTAACTAAAAGCTCCAGAAACAGAAGTGCATTATACGTGGTTCATACAATCAATACTGGCGTGGATTACAAGTACAAGTAGTTGTCGACGTGGTCTACGAGTAGTTGATGTCGTCCACAAATAGTCGATAATGTCTACGAATTAGTATATGATATCATAAAAATTAGTATATCACCTGTAAACCCCAACTCTGTGTTCTACTAATTATCGACATTGTCCACGCTAACACCAATTATCTACATTATCTTCGAAATCAACATGTAGGTAATTACCGAAATACGCGTAGACGAACAACACTGTTCCCTTTTTAACGATAAATATTTTAATGATTAGTGTTGGCCCCTAACGTCAATTAACAGAAGCAATTATGGTGTAAGAGACATCTGTTAGAAGTTTGGCAAGTAAGGATCCTTATGTAAGAGACATCTGTTAGAAGTTTGGCAAGTAAGGATGAGATTACTCATAAAATGACACAACTATTAATTTAGATCCCTTATAAACTTAAAATAATATTTGTATAAATACTAAATTTAATGCAGAATGCAATTCTAAGTTCTGTCACAAATTTCCTAGTTTACTTAACGGCGTACTCATTTATTTAATTTAAAGAAACTTTACAATTCGTTTGAGGATTGTCGGATTAAAATATTACAGATTAAGTCATTTTATTTTAAAGTTAATATTTAAATATAAACAGTAAAGATTCGAGTTGGCGAACTGATTTGAAGCAGTAGGCGTGAAATACGAAAAAATTATGTAAGATTTATTCTAAAATTGTAAATGTCACACCGAGTTGATGGTTGCGATATTCTGAAACATATGTTAACTAAATGATGGCAAGTTTATTTTTATGATGTTATTTCGTTTAGTGGCGTTCATTTTTAGTTCCAAATTCAATGAAAGAAATTAAAGTATATGAAAACAAATGAGAAGGACGGAAAATAATAGTTAGTTTCAGTAAGCAACACAAAGAAAATTGTCCAAATTTTAGTATCATCGCATTATATTTGGTACCATTCATCATGTCCTTTATTAATTGTTATTTACACCAATTAAAATATTGATGATCTAATTTTTAATGGAATACGTAATTTGTGATCATTAGTCAACTAAATTTATAATTTTAAATTTTAGCAATCCGGTATTATTGGCATAGAAATATCCGGAATTTATTCGGAATGCTTACCCAAATTTTACTCCGTATTTCCACTCAAATTGTCATAAGCTTATTCGGCTTATAAAATTGTAAAGCGGTCTGTCCCCATGTTCTTCGTTTGCAACCAACTGTTGAGGTCATAAATCTGGGAATTTGATTGAAATGTCAAATATGTGTAGCCACCAATATTAATAATTAATGATACAATTTGTGCAGTAAACACTGAAAATTTAAAAAATAATTTATTTGTTAACGTTGACACGTTTTCCAAAACTTCACTTCACAAATTCAATTATGAACATCTATTTGTTCCGAACCATAAACATCCCATTTGTGTACGGCATTTAAACCAAAATTTCAGTTCCAAATGTTACACAAGCAGAAGTAGAATAAAAAAAAATATGCAAAAATCTAAAATGTCAAGATTTTTTAACTAGAAAATAGAAATTCTGAAAATTTTTCAAAAAATAAAATTTATTACTTGGGAAGCTTGATGTAGCATAACGATTTTGGTTATATTATAGTGCAAGGAAATGTAAAGATTGTTACTGTTGTTGCACAGTAATTTTTGAACAATATACAAAATCTTAATTTTACCATCCGATATTTGTTTTTTTACGTTTGTTTTTCAACCAACCCGGTACCATACAACTAGTAAACTATATAATAGTATAATAAAGCAACAACAACCGACGTACACAAACGTATACATACACTCACACACACATATACATATTCAAGTTTAAGTTAATGTATTTGTCAGATTAGATTTATTAGATAAAAGCAACTTACTTGTTCATTTTGTATTCTTTGTGTATGTACGTATAGTTTTGAAATGGTGAAAACACTGTAAAATAGAATGAAATATAAACATAAAATGAAAATCAGTATAGTGAAAAACTATTTTAAGCTTTTCTTGTTTTTGTGTTTATTTCTATATGCTTTCAGTTAAAACTTTAAATAGTTGTATAGAATTGTTTTGTTTTTGGTTTAATAATCTCTGTGGGAAATTCTATAAACTGTTTAAAATTAAGATTCACCTTGGTTATTGCTGATGGCAATAATTCTTTTGCAATATTGTGTGCTGCGGTTTTATTGTTGGTTTATCTCAAGCATTATACTGTTTATTACAAACATATTGCTTATGGGTGTGGATTACATTTTCTATTATTCATAATATTATGTTCGGTTGCAATGTTCTAATTTATGTATATATGTATACAACAGACACCGGATTATATTGTCTAACATTAAGATTATGTATTATAGTTCACACGGGAAGCTGTACATGCACGTATATGTATAGTTATGCCCATTAAAAACTTGCATGCGTTCTATATTAAAAACTGCCAATACCATACTTCAAAGTCAGTTTTTTAATGTTTCAATTAATCATGCTGTTTCTTTTAAATAAAAATTGTACTCGCACCCCAAATTTACCAAAACTACTTTGATGACTCTCTGTAAAAAATACACCCATTTTCCACCCCACAGCAATTTTCCAATATTTTTTTTTTACAAAAATAACTCAATTTTTCATTTTCAAATACATTATTACGATTACTGTTATTATTATTTGGTGGTAGCCCGACAAAATTGAATGGGGTCTCTACAGTTTGATATTACTGCATTCCCTGCCAAAACAAAAAAGGGACTTTAAAAAATTCTATCTTTATTCTCCTATTAAATTACCATTCTTCATCGGTTTTTATATTCCTGCTGATAAATCATAAAACATTTATCAGGATAAGAGGTGGTAAAAACAGTAATAGTATGGTATTTATGAAATGGTACAAAAATGAAAATCGATTCAATTTATGAATCCTGAAAATGGGGATCGGTATGTGCACCAACACACATGTATTGAAAAATATTGGCAACAACAAAATTATTGAGATAATATCCTGTGCACAGTAGTAGTTGTCTCTATTTCCTTTTAACATATTATATCACAAAAATCAGTATGGGGTATAATATTATATGTTCATATATTCCTGGTGATAGGTAACCCAATATGAAAAAACTGATAATATATATAGCAAAATGCACAATCTGATGTGTCTGTTGGTGTTTTTGTGATTTGATTGGTTATATATATTTTTTGTGTGTGCGGTAACCTAAAATTCTGTTCGTGGTTTCATTGTTATTTTTAAATTTCATTTTTCTATTTGGATGTCAAAAGTTAAATTATATACATTTATATATTACCTGGCTATGACATGTTAATAACTTTTATCTAAATAGTTAAATAAATGAACAAAGATAATTAGTTTTATTCATTAGTTTTATTTTTATGTCACATGTGTACATTTTCATATTCGTTCATTTTATTATTGTTAAATAATTAAACTCTGCTAATAATTAGTGTTGTTCATCTTTAAGCTAATCAACCACAGCCACGCAGTTTTCGAAACGTTATTCACTTTTAAATTCCTAAATATAACGCTAATTTACTGCTCTTATTGGCGACAAATTTAACCATCCTCCTAGGAGATAAAAATGGTAAGCCATCGGTCAATAAAAAGCTAAGTATCGTGCTAGCTTGATCGACAATTAGTAACTAAAAGCTTTTGAAAATATTTATCCAATTATCCGAATGATCCGAATGATAAAGATCTAAATCTTTCACTGTCGTAAATTAAAATTCTATAAAATATATAATGATAAATTTCAATAATTATTTTGCGAGTCAAAGTCTACAGTCCACAAATATTATAACCATTTCGTCAAAAAGTTACCGTCATTTTAGTTGAAACAGAAATTACGCTGAACATAATATTAATTCAGTTTCATGTTATTCCGCAACTTCTGAACCAACCTAATAATTATAATTATTGTAGTAGAAATTCGTTAATACGTTTTGTCGTTAACAAAATGAATATTTTTTTTCTCATCAGCTGATGTTTCTTCTTTTACTTATTTTTGCAGATCGTTTTGTGCTTGAAAATTAATTGCAAATTTACATTCGAGTAAGAGCTTTTGTTTCGCAAACATAATTTAAACTCTAACTAATTTTCTAAGTGAAGTTAAATTTAATAGTGCATATTATTAAATACTGTGTTGGTGAAATTTAGTGCCAAAGTGTATAGGAAATTAACTTGGAGGATTTATACGATATTTTTGGAATTCATGTGATACGTAAGTATAAATTCTATCCTATTCCAAATATCATACACCATCTAACGAAAAACTATTAAGGTAAACACTTTAATGTTACTAGTGATTTTCTTATCATAAACTAACCCCGATTTCTGTATTTATGTCCGACAGTTTATATAGTGAGATCATTGACCAGTATCGCGGATAGTGGTACAACCGGCGGTTATTAGCTGCGGTGTGTCCATACGAATTTTCTTTTCACACATATATATATATATATATCAATTGAATCAAACTACTCCAGGACAGCGACGGTGGTGAGATTGTGTGATAGTGATAGATCATCCACCACCGTCCAGCAAAATTTACGCGCGCTAAAAATAACCTGTGTAGCGTCGATTGCGGTTCATTTGCGGAAGGTCGTTCAGCTGCAGTATGGTATTACACTTGAGTGATGCGTTTTGTTATTAATATAAATATATTTTGTTTTGATTATATTAATTAAAATTAATTCTTAATGTTTTAATTATAATTATAATTTCTAGTATAGTTTAAAAATAAGTTTACTTTTTGAATTCTTAAATTTAATTTAAAAAGAAAATTGATTTTATAGTGGTCTAATTCATTAAATTTAGTGTAGCAATCTTAATTTCGATAGACTCATTACTTCGTACAGCATCCATCGTTGAAGCGCTTTGCCGGTGTGTTGGGGTAAGTGATTTAAGCTTTAACTTTATTTTTTTTGATTGTGGAGATTAACCTCTCATTTAATTTTGATCCATTTCACCACTAATTAAAATTAATACATTTAATATTTTTTTCAATATGATTTCTTTTTGTCGTATTTCAATTACGTTAAATAAATAAATCATGGGTAGATTTAACATGAACTAAAATGTTTAAAACGGGGGAAATGTGAAGGGTCTCAACAGAAAACGGGTTAGGTACCATGCGTGTATAATTTTTTTTTGTTTTGTATAATTTTTTTCTTCGGAATTCAGAAAAGCAGCTTCGAAAGATTCGTCAAAGTTCTCCAAACCCACTCCCATGCAGACTTCAAGCTGGCGAGCCAATGGTTGCTCGGAGAACGAAATTTGACGGATTTCTGTTACGGAATTTTAATTGTCATTTTACCAGAAAGCTTCCGTGCACATAGTGTGCCGTGAATGTCACGAGGAGATTACACTGCAACAAGGATTTCTTGAATGTGATAAATCCCAAGAGAAGTTTCATTCTCAAAGTAAAAAAATCTTTGGCAAACATACCAGCCGCCTCACTAATTGTCCTCAATGGTTAGTTATACTCGACATTCATCCAAATTGGACGAGTTTTAAATTTTTTTGACCAACAATATTTCTATTGCACCTTTCCATTACTGAATATAAACAGTAAAGTATATATTAAGCAGTTTTATATTTTTTTTGTGAAAAATAATTAAACAATTGGTGTTAATAGCTTTAAGTGTTAAAAAACGTGCTGGGTATTTAATTTAATTTTTGTAATCTGTATTGTATAACATCTAAGTATGCCAATTGAAAAAAAATGTGTGGACTGTTTCATAATTTTTGTTAACGAGTGGTTTTTCTCATGTAAATTCTTCATGTGTGACAGAGTGCGGGGATACAACTGTGCAGCATCTAAATCCTAAAAATATTCCAAAAAATTTTCCTCGGACATCAACAAATGTATGAAAAATTTGTTTGATGATGTACCAGGACTTAGTTGGTTTATGTAATGATGCATGCGCATGCATGGAAGTGTTATTTGACTCAGCAATGAAATAAGCAATAGCAGAAGAGGCTCCGGCAAATAAACCAAACGAACTACCCGTTCCGTCTATTACTACCCGACCTGTCACTCACTCACAAAGCAAATCCATTGCACAAGTTACACCACCTACTCAACATGAACATGAAGTTTTTGTCCAGAATAACAAAAAACTTAATATCATAGATGACAAAACATCCGCATCAGGAATGTCTGCAGTTTGTTCACCATTACCAGTGTCAACTTCGAGCCCGATTTCTGTGACACAATCAACACGAACCGAAACTAATGTAGTACGGTACCTCTTTCTCAATCAGAAAATTGTATCCAAACATCTGCTACTGTTTTGACAAATGACCTTGAAATAGTTAGAGTGCTGAAATCACGAAAATGGATCAACAATTCAAGAGATTTGTGGAAAATTAATTTCAAATAGTAAATTTAAACGCGTTTCGAGTCATTCCGAAAATAAATGACTACGTCTCTTACCGGATTAGAGTCAATGATTTACAATTTGATTCAATGATAAATTCTGATGTTTGGCCAAAGGGTCTTTACATAAAGGAATTTGAGTTTCCAAAAAAGGAAACGTTTTTTCGGAATACAAGAAACAACAGCCAAATAACTTAAAAACGTGTAAACCGAGCGAGTCAACATATAACTTCAATGATGGTCTCAAAATACGTACTGCGGGTGAAGTTGGTGATGTCAATGCTGGCTTCATGTACTTTTCGCGTTCCGGAAACCTCATCAAGTCAGCGAGAGTTAAAACCATTAAAATCAGAGATGTAATGTGCGATTCGAACGGTGGCTTATTCTATTTTTCTTCTTCCGAAAACCACTCTAAGACTCCAAGGCTGACTAACATCTACGCATCTAAACATCGTGAAACTTAATTTGACATTGAAGAGGCGTAAAAAACAACTACAATGAAGATTATATTAACGGGTATGAATTTGTTAAAAATATTCCTTCTAAAAAATTCATGCTTGCCGAACCTCAGATTTTAACCTGGATAAATGGTAAACACTTAGTAACTTCATCGTTGACTCGTTGACTTTAATTTAACAAAGGACAACTTCAAAAATATCCTTAAGAATTATTTTTTAAATTTTTAATTGTTAAATGAAAATTTGATTTATATTTTTACGTTGTAAAGTTATTTATTTGAATTTTTATTTTTTAATATTTTTGTTTTAAATTAAATTCTGAAGTATTGTAGTGATGTATGCCATACATCAATGTTAGTGGCAACTAATGCCGAGACGAACACACCAAATGTAAATTTTTCTGAGACATCTGCATTGGGCACAACTTTAACCCGATTTACTGGATTAGCAGAAACCACTTCAACTGTAAAAGATACAATATCGAATCTAGAAGCACAATTACATGCCATATTGGATACGGTGAATAACCTTGAGTAAATGTTAGGTGTTATGCAAAAATCCCAAATTAATTTGGAAAGACAAATTTCACGTTGAGTTAAATAATAAAACGAAAAGACAAGAACGTAGAATTGCACAGTTTTCAGACCAGAAATAGGAATAGATTCGATGTGGTATAAAGATGTTAAAAATAATATAGTTATTACTGGAATAGCATACAATACAGTAAAACCGAAATAGCTAGTCAGCAATTTTCTCCATGTTTTGGGACTGGATACACATCAACGAATGGTACAAGAAACAACACTAGTTAAAACATCCACCAACAGAAAGAATATGGAAATGTCCAGTAAAGTATGCGTTGGACACCACATCAAAGTTTATCAAGATATCCTTTGTTAACCTTATTCAGTACAGGTTGAGTCTCGGAGACTCATTTTAAGTTTGATCTGTAAAAAACTATCTTAAAAACTATTTTGATACATTTTGGCCCAAATGTATTTTAATATGTGTTATACGTGATCAAAAAAATTGTAATGCCAAATTTATATACGTAACGATAAATGTCCTGAGACACCATTTTCAAAATAAAAACAAATCCGTACACGATGATTCTGATAGACTCATTCATTATGCGCTTGAAATATTTCCTAACTTTATCCTAAGCTACAAGAAAATTAGGAAAGGGTTAGGAATTATTTCACACCCCTGTATACCGGAATGAAAAAATTCCTAACTAAATCGTTACTAAAAATCGTGTTTGTGTATTAGTAAATATACGAGTACACTAAAAAACAAACATTTAGGCGAAGCTAATTAAATATGCAATTTTGAATAATTGGTTTTACTGAAAAAAAAAACATGACCGTGATTAAACCCAGTGTTCCCCAAATTTTTCGAAAACTCATGTTTTCTAGTTGAATTGGGTCTAGTACAAAGTGAAAACGCTTATACTAGGAGTTGTAACCTCTTAGAAGTATCTTAGGACAGAGGGTTATCACTTCGATTTGTACCTCTACAACTTTTAAATATTAAACCCAGTGTTCTCCTAATTTGTCCGGAAAACTCAGTTCTTTAGTTATATTGGGTCTCGAACAAAGTTAAAACACCTATCCCAAGCATTGTAACCTCTTAGAAGTATCTTAGGACAGAGGGTTATTACTTCGATTTTTACCTCTATAACTTTTGAATATTAAACCCAGTGTTCCTCTAAATTTTCCGGAAAACTCATGCTTTCTAGTTTGATTGGGTCTAGTACAAAGAGAAAACGCTTGCCTCTACAACTCTTAAATATTAAACTCAGTGTTCCCCTAATTTTTGCGGAAAACTCATGTTTTCTAGATGGATTGGGTTTAGTACAAAGTGAAAACACCTATCCCAAGAGTTGTAATCTCTTAGAAGTATCTTAGAACACAGGGTTATTACTTCGAATTTTATATCTACAACTTTTGAATATTAAACCCTGTGTTCCCCTAATTTTACCGGAAAACTCATGTTTTCTAGTTGGATTGGGTCTAGTACAAAGTGAAAACACCTATCCCAAAAGTTGTAACCTCTTAAAAGTATCTTAGGACAGAATGTTTTTACTTCGATGTTTGCCTCTACAACCTTTGACTATTTAGCCCAGTGTTCGCCTATGTTTTCCGGTAAACACATGATTTCTAGATGGATTGGACCTATTACAAAGTGAAAACGCCTATCTTAAGAGTTATCACCTCTTAGAAGTATCTTAGGACAGAGGGTTCTTACTTTTTAGAAAAATTTTTAATGAGATCGATGACTACCTCCCAAAATCTCAACTTGTATTCCGTGGAAATCCAAAAATAAGTTTAACCGTAATGATAAGCTTCTTCTATAGGATAAACTATAACAAAATGCTGAAAAACGCCATGAAAATAATCATCTGATCAATCAGACATAAAAGCATAGTAAGATCGATGACCACCTCACAAAATCTTGACTTGTATTCTTTTGAATTCCAAACAACTTTTAATAAGCGTATTCTAATTTTATACCAATATAATCATATTTTTTTAGTTATTAAATGCAATTGTAATAATTATTGATATTTAAACCTATATCGGTACTCCAGGGAATGCTTTTTCGCTATTCATAAGCGATCAAGTTATTCAACTTATGATAAGCTCTACCAACTTGTACGATTACCAGAAACGTGCAGAAATGTGATAGCCAATAGACGAAGTTCACCGGATTGCTGATCAACGCCGGTCCAAACAAGCAGGACATATCAGTTTTGCAGGAATTTTGGCATCCTCTATTTGGCAACATTCTATTCAAAGCAAGCATGTCTTGCCAAATAATTAAGTTATTGTCCAAATATATTCTCTTCGATTATGAAATTTGGGATGCGGTAAATGCGAATTTTATAAAACATTATATCTCCGGAAAAAACCTCGCAATCGATGAGCAATTGGTGCCCTATCGAGGCAGAGTATCCTTTCTTCAATATATAGCCTCAAAGTCGGACAAATACGGGATGAAGATTTGGTGGATCTGCGACAGCGCCACAAAAATAAAAGATGCACGCCAAATAAATGTCTTCCAAACTATCGGCGTAGCGTAAAATCGAACGATTTTTGTTTCCGAAAAAACATGACCAAAACGGTTGATTAACAAATTTTAACCAATAGTAGTTCGATTGAAAATATAGAACCTGCTCTTAAAAACGTAGGCACTAACACCAAAAAACGTCGGTGCTACATGTGTCCTCCTGAACTTGGCTGAATGAATTATCAACGGTGCGGGAGCTGTACTAAAAATGTTTGTTCTGATCGCTCGCAGAAAGTCGTGATTTGCAGTAACTGCATAAATAAATAATTGTTTAATTGTTTTTATATTTCAAATGAATTGTTGAATTTTTAAAATAAATACTGAACATTTAATAAACTTGATTTTAATGTGAAAATGTCATAGAAGTCTGAGAGACTCATCGCGTACGTTAATGTAAGTAAAAAAAACTCATACTGATGAGGGTTAATGAAGCAGCTAAGCTTAATATGTTAAATAAGATGAAACAAGGTAAAAAGCTGGATGACAATCAAGTTTAAGTAATAGAACAATTAACATCAATTAAGGCCAAACTTTTTCGTAAAACATTTCAATTTAAAAAAATCTAACACATTTCAATTTCTGTGGACCAAAAACAACTGGATTTATCTTAAAAATATAAACACACAGAGCTTGTCCACATCAACACTGATGCGGATTTGGAAACATTGTAACCACCGTGAAACGACAAAAAAAGAATCAATAAAACGCGACACTTTAATAGATTAGGCAGACGCCACCAAAACAACATGACCGCCACAGTTTGCCAACATCGACCCGCCCAAATTGAAAAACTCTTTATTAACACATCTACATTTAAGGAAGATCTTATATACTATGTGCCAATAAGTCTACTTTATGTATTCTGTGTGTGATAATCCACACCATTATCGTGATAATGTCATAATAATTCAACTCAAAATTTTATAACCTGCAATCATTTCATACATATTATTTTATGATAAGG
>OY829915.1:166869054-166889054 GCA_963691935.1 Nephrotoma guestfalica
AAGAAATAGAAAGAGAAACAAATTGGGTGTTGAACTGGGATAAAAGACCAAGTAAGAAAAGGAAAGCTCAAAACTCGCCAGAAATGGCAGAAAATTTACTATCAACATCAAAAGAGGTTTCTAGAAATCAGTTAATCATTAAAAAATAATTAACTCTAAAACAATAACCAGCTAAATTAAAAGAAAAATCACCTTCTTCCAAATGTCGTTGGAATATCACATTTCTCCACTATACAATCGATTATGAAATCGGTTACGGTAGCCGAGTACAAACTCATATCTCTAAATAATGGCATCTGGAAAATTAATATTGCAGACTCTGACACCTATAGGGCTTTGGGTACAAAATTTAATTCCGAGAGCCACTAATGGTTTACGAATGATCGTTTAATAAAAGTTATGGCTAGAGGTCTTTACCCAACCTGCGCAAAAGAGAAAATTATTAAGGATCTCAAGCAAAAGGGTTGTCAAATAGAAAATGCTGTAAACACCATTATGCAACACCACAGCAATGCAAAACATTCAACGTTTTAATCATACACAGAAATATTACCAAAGCCAGACTAGATGCGTGAAATTTGCCGGAAAGTACGACGCGCTGCCCGGTTAGTAAAGATATTGCTACACAATGTGTTAATCGCAAGAAGATATATCCCACAAACTACAGCGGTTGTGAATAGCTAAGGAGCAACAACTCGAAAAAATTAACAAAACTTTCTCCAAAGAGGAATCAAAACCTTATGTTAGTAAAACGAGAGAACCAAAACTGTACTCGCAAGTGGTAATGACAAAACCAGTTATTTGGAATGGCACTGTCCAATGAGGCAAACAACCACATATAAAACATTAAGGATAGTAACATGGATTGCAAATGGACTAATGAAGCATAATCCAGAATTAGAAATTTTTCATCGATATATGCATAGTATCGGAAACCCATTTTACTTCAACTCGATATCTTAAAATATATGGATACAGCTATTACCACGCTATTCATACAACAGGGGCAAGAGGAGGGTCGTCAGTGGTTACAAAAGAAAAACAACAAAGAATATAGTTTATCGTAATATTACTCTTCCCTCCCTCCCCCCCCCCCCCCCTCTCAAGATATAATTTAAAACAAGGAAGATTACTGCATGTTATTTACATACCTTGGATCAAGTTTCATAATCGGAGATGATTTTAATGCAAAAAATACCTACTGCGGGGATCAAGAGTAACGTCTAAAACATAAAAACCTTCATTCTGGAGATCAAACCAACTTATTGGCATACGGATAAAAACAAAATACCTGGTATCATAGAATTCTTTATCAACAACGGTATCGACGAAAACTACATATACCTAGAAAGCACCGAGGGAATTATGTCGAACGCCTGTTATTATGACAACCAGTGCAACAATTGTTAAGAAAACTACTCTACCTTGGCTAACTAATAACAAAACCTGCTGTTTTCAGATGCCAATTAAAATCCGATACAGCTAGAAGAAGAACTAGAACAACTCAACAACAATATACAAAAAGCAGCGTGGACTAGTTCCCCTCAAGTTCAAAGGAAATAAGCCGAAATGTTATTTATCCTCTGGAAGTTAGGGAACTGGTTGCAGCAAAACGAAATGCAAGAAACACCTGGCAAAAAAGTCGAGCGCCAGAATATACAACAACTATAAATTGTTTGTCCAATAAACTAAAGTAGCTACTCGTAATTAAAGTAATTTAGAACAAATCCATTAATAAATACCTAAATGGTCTGACTGGAGAAAAAGATACTGAATCTTCTCTTTGGAAAGCCACAAAAAGTGTAAAATGACCTAAATTTCAAATTCAGTTAAAAATGAAGATGAAACTTGAACTATAAGTGCAAAGGGAAAAGCTTCGTTGTATGCAACCCTATGCGAGAACACGTTCTAGACTCTACTCAGACAAACAGCAGAGAAAAACTACCAAAAGTAGATAAAATGGATAACTGCAATATATCTCCTGTTACATTACAAGAATTAAAAGAAGGAATCAATAGTAAAAAAGGACTATGTAAACTCCTCCAAATAATTAAAGCTACTAAGACTTAAACACGTTCCTATTCAATGAAAAATCCTAAGCCTAAACCCCACAAACCACTAAATGATAAAAATTCGTATAGGCCGATTTCCTTACTTCCAATTATTTCAAAAATATTCGATAAATTACTCCTAAAGGGACTCAAACCAATAATAGAAGAAAGAAACCTTATTCCTCCACATCAATTTGTATGTACCACAGACCTTTGACCGAGTATATCATAAGTTGGAATACAAATTACAAAGAGACTTACGAAAGCAGTTTTATGAAATACTAAAACCCTAGATATCTAACCGACTCTATCGTGTTAAATTAGATGTCTAATACTCTGAAATTAAGAAAATATCGGCAGGAGTACCACGAGGTAGCGTTGGGGCCGATTTTATATGTTCTGTATATGTCTTGCCAACGATAGAGGAGACTCACATAGCCACGTTTGCGGATGATACAGCCATTTTAGCAGTTGATGATAGCATAGAAGAATCTACAAGCAAATTGCAAAGAGCTACTTATATCAGTCAGTACCTGGAAAAAGAGATGGCGAACAAAATCTGTTCACATAAACTTCGCCAACAGAAAGGTCAACTGGATCACCAGCAAAACTTTCAGGAATTCCCTATGCAAGCATAGCGAAATATCTAGGAATGACTCTAGCTGCGAAACTAAAATGGAAAGAGCATGTCAAAAAGAAAAAGAGAAGAGCAAAACACTTTATACAGAAAGATGGACCTCTTAGGAAGAAATTCTGAATTAACTCTACATGATACATTGCTTCTATACCGAAAAGTTCTAAAACCTTCTGTTCCACAGATATAATTTTTGAATGATGTTTGAAATTTTGCATATGTTTTTTAAAAATTATAAACCCCAAGTACAATATTTTAACTGTGCTTATTGGAATGCATATACTCCCGAATGAACGGCGACATGTTATGTCAACATAACACTTAGACAATTTTTTCAAAAATCACTATTCAAAATATTCACAATAAGCATAAAAACACCAACCTAATCATAATATGAAAAGATTAAAAGCTTGAACCAGTAGCTTCATCTAAGTTTTATAAGTCTTTACATTTTTTGTTGCAACACAGAATCGCAAATGGAAAAAGTAGAAAAATAAGAAACCGAAAACTTTGTATATTCATCTATTATAATATACATGAAAACTTGAAAAGCTTTTGATATCAAAAAATCGAGAAGAGCAAAATTGAAAGATTAAGCTTATTTTATCAAAGTTCACTATTTTATTATGATTTCTTTTATCAAACAAATCTTATAGCGATTATCTCTGGTATTTCTTTTTATTCATCATTTTGATTTCTGGTTTTTGTTCTGTTTGATTAATAGACATAAGTCAGTGCTTTCATTCTCGTTATCGTCGACATTATTGCCTTCAATTCCGATTTCATCAGTTTTTACAATTTATTATTTATTTCGAAAAAGCTCTCGGATTTGAGTTGTTTTCTACTTTGATAGCTTATAACTACAAATATAAATTTGCGTATGTGATTTATTGTGAATGTCACAAATTCAGCACAAAGTGATTAGGTCCCACTCAAAAACTATAAATTCTTAAATGCTAGAATACCATATATATTATGTAAGTAATGTATTACCAGTAAATCGATTATTTACTCTTTATTAAAATCGAATTCGAATCACAAACGAGGGGTGAAATATAAAAAAATCGTTTATCTGGTACAACAACATTTCAATTAATAATCCGTTTGACATAAAATTGTTTTCTAATATCACAGCCATAGCACAATCCTTTTTCTTTTTTTGATGTATAAAAATTACCGGGTATTACTTATATATCATTTTATTTCCGTAAACTGATACCTTAAGGATAACAACGATAGTAAAATTATAAACGGGGGAACAAAGAAATTAAAAGCTCAAAATGTATTCAATTAATGAAAAATAAAATGAAAATTATCAAAAGGATTTTCTTTTATATAATATATGCAAAATATAACAAAAAAACGTTTCAAATTTAAAAAGCTCATATAAAAGTTTATGTATTTCTTTCCGCCAAAAAGCTTAAGGGTAAATAATATTTTCTGTTATTTTATTTCATTTTCAATATGTACATATACCTATACATATTTTGGTAATGATGCGCTTTTATATCCGTTGTTTAGGCAAAAATTCAAAAAATCATTAAACAAGATAATTGAAGAAAACCATCCTTGGCAAGGCCAAAGGAGCTTTAAAAGATGAAAAACAAATTTTGAATTTGATTGATGTTCAAAATAATGGTATCGTGTATTGCAAAAAAGGTAATTTCATATTATTTATGTATGCATATCAAGGGTATCAGATACACAAAGCTGTGCAATTAGGAAAGTAATTATAATTATAAATTTTGAAAAATCATGAAATATTAATTTGAAAACAGTTTAACATTGATCCCGACAAATTTAACATGAATTTTTTTTTACATACGCATCTTCGCCTATCTCAGGATATTAAGGCTCACACGCATAATAATTACAATTTCAATTCCTGTTCACATTTATCTAAATAGTTAAACTTCGATACCATCACTCTAATTTGTTCAACGATTTCTAAACCCGAGATTTGTTATTTGTTCAACGATTTCTAAACCCGAGACAGTACATCTTCGCTAAAGTTATACTGCCGCTTCGCTTAGTTAAAACGCGTAATAAAATTTCGTAATGAATCTTCTTCAAGAAAAGAGGGGCGGCCGATAAAGGTCTCAGGCGTCACTAGTATCACGATATTTTGTTTCACCATTTTAAATGTTTATAGATGTTCATCAAACCATCGCACTAAACCAAGTATATCAAAGTTAACACTTTAGTTATGAGCAGAAGATATTAGGCTACTAAAAACTACTCCAAGCGTATACAGTAAAAAAAAAGTTAAACTTAAATTTAGAATAAAAAAATTTAGATGGAATAAACCACTAAACAAACTGTACAAGTCTTACTTGACATTCATTTCCCATTTGGAACTCAACTGATTTGACTACATTTCTAACTACATTCGCACCAATAAACCAAAAAAATCAATTAAACTATAAATTTTGTCTATGTGTGTGGAATTATAAACGCATTCAATATAAATTAATATTAAGTCATAAACAAGTTTATCCCGCAAAGGGTGATCCAAAAATTGAGAGCGGCACAAAATCCCGTATTTTAAAATCACCCGTATTTTAAATCCACCCTTCACTCCACGGACTACATTTTATAGTAGTGGTAATAGTTAATTAATTTAATTTAATTTAAATTAATTAATTTTGTTATTAATTAAATTTACGTTTACGTAACGGACTTTTAAAATACGAGTATGAGATTTCAAGCCCGGCCCATAAAAGTTGATGCAAATTCATAAAATGACTGATATCTACTTAACTATTTATCCAGCGGTCGACCTTTATCGAAGAAAATTTCATGGGTGAAAAGAAGCAAAATAAACAAATCAGAAGTCAGTTAAAGTGAATTCAAAAGTTGTTCCGTTTAACCAAAAAAGTAACGGGTGATTTTTTTGTGGTTAGGATTTTCATGCATTAGTATTTGACAGATCACGCGGGATTTCAGACAAGGTGTCAAAGAGAAAGATGCTCAGTATGCTTTGACATTTCATAATGAATAGACTTACTAACGAGCAACGCTTGCAAATAATTGAATTATATTACAAAAATCAGTGTTCGGTTCGAAAAGTGTTTCGCGATTTACGTCCGATTTATGGTCTACATAATCGACCAAGTGAGCAAACAATTAATGCGATTGTGACCAAGTTTCGCACTCAGTTTACTTTATTGGACATTAAACCAACCACACGAATGCGTACAGTGCGTACAGAAGAGAATATTGCGTCTGTTTCTGAGAGTGTTGCTGAAGACCGTGAAATGTCGATTCGTCGCCGTTCGCAGCAATTGGGTTTGTGTTATTCGACGACATGGAAGATTTTACGCAAAGATCTTGGTGTAAAACCGTATAAAATACAGCTCCTGCAAGAACTGAAGCCGAACGATCTGCCACAACGTCGAATTTTCAGTGAATGGGCCCTAGAAAAGTTGGCAGAAAATCCGCTTTTTTATCGACAAATTTTGTTCAGCGATGAGGCTCATTTCTGGTTGAATGGCTACGTAAATAAGCAAAATTGCCGCATTTGGAGTGAAGAGCAACCAGAAGCCGTTCAAGAACTGCCCATGCATCCCGAAAAATGCACTGTTTGGTGTGGTTTGTACGCTGGTGGAATCATTGGACCGTATTTTTTCAAAGATGCTGTTGGACGCAACGTTACGGTGAATGGCGATCGCTATCGTTCGATGCTAACAAACTTTTTGTTGCCAAAAATGGAAGAACTGAACTTAGTTGACATGTGGTTTCAACAAGATGGCGCTACATGCCACACAGCTCGCGATTCTATGGCCATTTTGAGGGAAAACTTCGGAGAACAATTCATCTCAAGAAATGGCCCGGTAAGTTGGGCACCAAGATCATGCGATTTGACGCCTTTAGACTATTTTTTGTGGGGCTACATCAAGTCTAAAGTCTACAGAAATAAGCCAGCAACTATTCCAGTTTTGGAAGACAACATTTCCGAAGAAATTCGGGCTATTCCGGCCGAAATGCTCGAAAAAGTTGCCCAAAATTGGACTTTCCGAATGGACCACCTAAGACGCAGCCGCGGTCAACATTTAAATGAAATTATCTTCAAAAAGTAAATGTCATGGACCAATCTAACGTTTCAAATAAAGAACCGATGAGATTTTGCAAATTTTATGCGTTTTTTTTTAAAAAAAAGTTCTCAAGCTCTTAAAAAATCACCCGTTACTAAGTTGCAAATAATTCACAAAATAAAATTATCAAAATTGGGGACGCACCAAACTCTTCAACATCTGGCTGCAAACTGTTTCTATATTTGAGCTTTGTAAATTGCATGTCAAAGAATGTCCTTCCCGACATACAAAACAATTTTGAGGCCAAAACTCACAATTTTTGGGTAGTTCCTCACCCGACGGCCTAAATAGCTCTATTGCAGTTGTTCCACCAGATGTAACAAATCGGACAGTAGGATGCTTGCATAATTTCATTTAAAAACAAATTGTTATCAATTTGTGATAATCTGTTATAAAAATCTTCAACATGACAACTAATTTCTAATTATACCCCAACCGATTCACTCACTGATACTTCCAAAGATTATGTTCCCTAGAATATAACACTAAAATCGTAGTTCACCCTACGTAGTTCTGATATCGAAATTCATTCGCAATGTATTCACATCTCTTTCTTTTATTGGACAGATGATCAAACGATTCAATTGGCTTTCAGTGACGGTAAGTCGTGATATGTCATGGTCTCTAAGCGTCAAAGACTCACAATCAAATGTAACTATTAGTTGTACCGGTGACTGGGTGTCGAAATGTCCAGTCGAATTTTGCGCGATTTTTGGCGAGTCGAATATTTTGATACTAACGTAAAATGTCGAAATTCGAGTGCGTTCTTCGATGTTAGACAGTTGCTCAGTTGCTACCAATCTTAGATATTTATCTACTGTTTAACTTCTGATATTAAAAATTATTTAATCGAGACTCACGTCGTATTTGACTCATTGCCTTCCCATTGAAAGGGAACTTGTTTAAAAGAAATTATAATAATGCCATCGGCGTAAGTTAATAGCTCGCATGATTTATGCTGCATTTCGTTAAACCCATTGATCCGGATCAGTTCAAATTTTATATGCAAAACTTTATCAAAATTTTGTTTTAGATCACAAATTTTGATTTGAATTCTAGTAAACTCCTTTGTGTTGTTTCACTAGACCAGTATTTGGGTCATCTAATTGCACTCCCAAATTCTTTTGCGGATCATGGAAAGTTAACCTTGGAAAGTTTATTTTGATCCGTTCATAAAAACCCGCACATGTAGACCAATTTTTATAATAATACAAAACGCTCTTAAGAGTTCTTATATATGGATGCTATCGAATGCTTCTTAGAAGTACGACTTCAGCCTAAGATAGAGCAGCATGTAGAATAAACATTATTACGTTTATATTTTCTATGTAAAAACTTTTGGAAACGTATTTCTCCTTGTGTGTCGTTCTCATTTTTTTCGCCGGCACAATCGGTTGATTCCTCGCCTTTATGTCGTGGATTAAGACGCTTTCGTGATATTCGTAGAAAGCATCTTTGGTTTGAACGACTCTTCAGTTTAAACCTGTCAGTCTAAATCCTGTATAAAAGATGTAATGGAATCGAAAACGCCCGATGTTTTCAGTATAACTAAGGAAGCCTATACTGAAAATCAATTCAAGATGGATTCAAGAATAAACCGTCTTCGCGGTGTGGACATTATTTTAGACACAAAATGTTTAAAATCCAAAAATAAATTTCAAAATGTAATTTAGTGCCTAGATCCAACACACCTCCGAAAATGACCAACATATTTTATTACGAAACTAGGTGGCAATAATTTATGCACTCCGCCGCAACTTCACAAGCAGTTTGTCTTTTTTATTAATTTTTGTTTTGTTACATTTGGCTCAATTTTCATTATCTGCAATTGTTGCATTATTTTTTTAATTCATTTAAATTTGATATTTTTGGAATTTAATCCAATGTTTAATTTCTAGAATTTAAGTGCGATTGCTGGCAAATTTTAAGAAAAATTGAATGAGGGGGTCCTCGGCGCCCTATTTCCTTTTTTAAGTTTTTCTTGGCTCGAAATAGTTTCATAAACATTAATGAAAATAATTTTAAAGTACCAGAAACCGGTTAAAATTCTTCAAGAGGCTATTCGGTGAGATATCATGCTATTTCATGTTGCACAATAGATCAGAGTTCAATCGTTATATTGTGTTATTTACCAATTTGAATGGGCCGATTGATTTCACATGCTGAAAATAGAAACTTGTTTAATGGACCTTCGATGGGAGCAAAATTATTATGTTACATTACTTTTCACCACAAATGTGTTGTAACTTATGCCTTTAATAATATTATGACATTTTTATGGCAAAGTTCAATGTTTGTGGTAACATTTTATTTTAATTTGCTTTTAATGGAAATTAATGAGTAAAGGTTTATGAAACCCAAGACAGGATTCGATTGTTTTACAAAAATGTATTATTATTTATCATCTCTTATCTATGTAAGGGCAATTTTTGCATAGATGGAATAAATAATTTTTCCTTGGTTCTCTGGTGACATAACTAATGATCTATGTAAAACAATCACCAAAACAATAAACCTGTATCTTTAGCTGTGTCTTAAAAAACGGGACATAAATAAGCACTTAGGCTTAAATCATTTCTATAGAAACAAAAGTATTGGCATAATGTATAACGAGCTTGATGCTTGACTGAGAGAAATGCTATCATGAGCCATGATCTGTAAGCCGAAGACAAGGTGATTCTTGTGAAACTTCTCTACACAAATGACAGATATCTTCGAATTAATCGAACAATTAGAAGAACAGGACTTTCATACAGGAAAACTTGTTGAAACCATTTAGGTGGAGTGTCAAGGAGCAGATGGTTAAATGTGTAATTAAGAACAGCTGCTAGGAGTTTATAAACACACGCTAATTTCTAAGTGTATTTATGCATTTTAAATAATTTATTTAATTATGGACCTGCGGTATAGTCTTACGATAAGATTATCGCTCGCGGGATCCACTATTTGTCACAGATTTTCCAAATTTAGCTCCACCACCATAAGGTTGAATGCACTGATACTCAAATTAAAGACAGAGGGGAAATCTATATTGTCTTCATTGAAAAACTCTGCTATCTACACACAATGAGGGGCACACCGGTTGTAATTTTAGAACAAAAAGAAATGCAAATTTATATAAAACAATCTGAGGAAGTAGGGATTTCAAGCAATGCAGCGAATTACTCCTTTAATATATTCTGGCACTAATCTAAATGAAACATTGGCTGTAAGTTAACGTTTTAGATTTAGACTTCATCAAGGCTAGTTTTATGAATTGGAAATTTTCGATAATCATTTCCTTCTGTTCAACGTTATCTTCAATACGGCTTGGATACAAAACACACTAAAACCCACCTATACTAACAAAAGGAAAATGACAGAGATAGTTTTGGAACTATTCTAAGTGTATCACTATCGGTACCAATTTTAAGATCCTCCGAATATTTCTGCAAATACAAATTAGGAACTACCCTAGGATAGTTACGCTTTAACTAATTAATCGTAATAAGGAAAACATTTATAATGTAATATTCGGGTTAATAAATTTTCTTACGTTGAAAGTAACTCAGAATTGTCTCGGATACACTAAATTTAATAAAAAGGAAGATTAGTTCAACATCCACCTAATTTGTCTGTCGTAAATTGCTATAATCACGAAATAATTTCTTGGTAAATTTATTTTATCTACAATATAAATGCTATTCAGAGCGTATCAGCGGAATAGCATCCTTCATCACTTATCTTTGCTTTCAAAAATATCATGAAAAGTGTAGGAGGGAATCTGAAAATATTGCCGGTCGTTAGTAAACCACACGAGGTTCACAGTTTAGGATTAGAATATAATTAAGTAGAAACTCCTAGTTTTGATCATTCTAAAATCTCTGTTTATCAAACCTCTCGATCAATGGAAATTGTACAAAAATTGGAGAGTTAGCTACTCGTTTGTAATACAACTCATGAAAAAATAAATTCGCCTCAAATTTATCAAATTTAAAAAAATATTGGGGTAAACTTCATAATATTCAATGTAATATATAGGCTGCCGTAAAAGTTTTTAGAAAATGGTATTACTAGTGTTTTCCGATGCAAATCTCTATGTCAGTCAAAAAGTGTAACATTTTTAGCGGTTATGTTTCTCAGAAGCCATCTGTCAAAATAATTGCTTTTTATTTACTTGAAAAATTGAATTCAGTGAAAAAATGGAATTATCGCGTAAAAAATTTCGTGTGATGATTTTTTACTATTTTCCAAAGGGACTAACTCAACAACAGTGCTTCGAATCACTTCATTCAACTTTTGGCGATGACGTACCACAATCGGGTAGTGTTTATAATTGGTACAATAAATTTAAACGCGAACGACGTTCACTCAAAGACAAACCAAAAAACATTGATGATGTGAGAAAACTGATTGAAGAGGATCGTCATGTGACTTTTCGTGAAATCGAGGCATGCCTAGGCATTAGTAACACCAGCGTACATACGATCTTATATGAACGTTTAAAGGTGCGGAAGCTATGTGCACGTTGGATACAACATTTTTTGACAGACGCACAAAAAAGGTTCGTGTCGATTGGTGCCGCCAAATACTTGGAAAATTCGTTGGAGGTACTTCCAAAAACGTATACAAGATCGTGACAGATGAAGAGTCATAGATATATGCGTATGAACCGGAAAAAAGGGCAATCGACCAATCAATTCAGCTTGGTATACGATCATTTGTTTGCCGAGGTTTTCAGCAAATTCAGAAAAAACAACCCAAAACGGCAAATCATTTTGCATCACGATAATGCGAGCTCACACACATCAAACAAGCGAGTATTTGAGCACTCAAACGATTGAATTGATGGGTCATCTGCCTTACAGCCCCAAATTGGCACCTAATAACTTCTTCCTGTTCCCAATAATCAAATATAAGATGCGTGGACAACAATTTTTATCGCCTGAAGAAGCGATTGAAGCGTTCAAAAACCATCTTTTGGAGCTATCATTTTCGGACTGGCAAAAGTGTTTCGATAAATGATTTGATCGTATGCAAAAGTGTATAGATCTTAAAGGCGAATATTTTGAAAAGCAATAAAGCAATTTTTGATGAAAAATTTTAATTATGGCTTTTGTAGTAAAGTGTGTATAGATAGAAAAGTACATAAAAAATAAATTGTCAATGTAAATTATCATATTAAGGTTTGTGAGTTCCGTTCACCTATCAACACGCTGTTGAAATACAAGTATCTTCCTAAACGCTAAATTTAATCAGCAAGACATTAACCTAGAACAGTAAGATAAGAAATTAGACCAACAAGAGAAGAAACTGGATATAATTTAGCTAAAAATGCTTCAATTAAAATAGACCAAAGGAATAATTTATGGTCGTTTAAGCAAGTTTGAAGAAAATATTGTTGAAAAAGTTGAAAAAAATAAACTTTAGTTTTGATCCGCAATATATCATAATGGTTGGAGCTAATTTTGGCTCCGTGGTGAGATTTGTGTAAAATACAGCTGCATATAAGGTGACGAGACTGCCACGTCAAACTTAGTACATATAAAGATAATTATTTGAAACTTACTTATTACTTAATGTAATATTAGCGAAATATTGATATTCCCGGATCAAGGAATCTTTCAATGCAGAATGAGAATATTGGGTTTTACAATAATATTCGTTACGAAGGAGAAAAGAAGCCATCATTTAGCATTTAACACCAAGCGTTCTGGTGGATACTGCGATAGTTATCCAGATTAAGGAATTAAGTGAATATTTGCAAATACAGCACTACTGTATATCAATTCAATGTTTAAGTAAAGTTCGAAATTTATAATTTCTTGTATTTAGCGACTTAACAATACACCGAAGAACTAATAGAATTTCCTAGTCCCTAAACAATTTCAATTAATTATGCTGAACAAACCGGACTAATCGAAAATCAATATGTATAAGGGTAAATTGCATAAAAACATCCACCACCACAACTACCGCCTCATTCTACTTTGTTCTTATCTAGAAAACACAATGGAAATGTAACTTTGTTGAGTTACACTATTTTCTCAATAATCTTAACAACTCGCCATAATTACATTACAATTTAATGAGTCACGTATCCATTTATACTGTGTAGCACAAGAGGCATTACGATTGCCAGTCAGAACTATATGGCATTCCTATAGTATACCAACAACAAAAATTGAATCAAATAAAACGAAAAAATCATTTTTCTTCGTACTTCTGATGTTCATTACTCGTATCTGCGTTAATAATTAAAGAAAAGTTGCTTCCAACCGAAAAACTTTTTTTTGCCAGTTTTTATGTGATATTCAGTTGTTATATAGTGTACGAGCGAGTAATAATTACAATGTTGCAAATATGTTGCAAAAATAACCATATTTGTAGATAATAAAAAATTGTTCACTCTTTATAGAAAATTTATAAATTTATTAGCCGCGCCACAATATTGTCTGGCAGTAACAATAAACCTTGAGTAATGCACGAGTACGAGTAAAACTTAAACCTGATGCTAAAAAATGTATAAATTTCAATTTTATGTAAATTGTTTATCTTAATTGAATTTAAATGACGTTAATTAAAAATTATAATTTCCTTTTATTTTACTTTTTTGAACCGATTAGACTAAATTTAAAAACTACCGCACACCAACCAAAAATTATTTAAGATCATTATCATTTATATAAACCTACCGAACTATGAAAAAACTAAATGCAACATTAAATTTGGTTCAATTTATCTACACCAAAACTAAATTCATTATAATGTTGCCAAATAACCCTGCTATAATGATATATACACAGAAACGGAAGTGTATCTGAGGGGGTAGTTTTACTATAGAATTGTGTGAAACTAAAAATAAATAATTGAAATGTAATGAATTCAGTTTTTTTTGGTTTCTGGTGTACATACTCGTAACGTATTCACCCTTCAGCAGAACCTATATGTATACTGTTTTATAGTTTTTGTCACTGTTTTTTACGGAAGGGCGAAAGGAGGTGAGCAGGAATACTCCAGGAGATTTTGTTTTGATTATAACGTAAATCTTGAATTATATACTATACAAGGTAAGTATTGTATCCGTAAACATACGAGAATATGTATATTGGGGTTATTACAACAAAAACGTTGTACATTAGAAGATAAGTTTTATACGGAAATTATATTCATAAATTATTTATCACTGTAATTTTCTTATCTTTATATAAAATCTATAAATAAACATGTCCAATTCGAGGTAATGCATACCAATCACAAATATTTTAAATGAGTGCAGAAACACAAAAGAATATATTTAATATTCGGCTTACCGGATGATGAGAATCTAGTAAGAATTTTTAATGTTCTCGTTCTAAAAATTTAGGTCCAAAAACTACCAATTAACAATTGACAGTGTACTAATTTTTGTGAAATCCTACTGCATATTTTATGTAGTAACAATTCTAATATAACTGAAACCATTACAATGATTGATGACCACTGCACCAGCTGTTTAAGGGAACATACTTTATCAGAAACCAAAACTTATTAAAGAATTATGGATTTCATTGCTTTGTATCACAACCAGATACGATCATTAGGCTAGGCTGACTGCACAAATAATATCTTTGCAAAACAAGTCATTTAAATAAAAGAAAATTTAAATTGTTAAATAAAATTTATTAATCGGAACCGATGCTTTCAACACTGGAACAACGGGAATATTTCCAAAATAGATTATGGTGTTTGGCGAGCTTGAGAGATGTCCATATACGTCATTTTACATTTATGTGTATTAATTTATAATATAACCAGTATTTTTGACGGTTAGAAATATTTTCCTAAACACAAAGTTCTTCATAAAACCAGCAACAATATCTGTATGTTCGTGTAAAATTTGTAATATCGAATAAATAGAATAACTTCATATAAACCGGTAATATAATTTTCAGCATGATCCTTTACATAACCAAATTATTAAATATAAATTAAATTTTTCCGACACTACTAAATGGCGGAACCACTAGCGGAAAAAAGATTTGAGTAGGTCTAGGCCATTAAAAGAAGGGCCCTGGTGGTTAGGATTAAGGATATTTGAAAACAATAGGGTTAATAAATATAAATTCGGGTTTTCCACGGTTTCTGACAGCGCCTATATAAGTCTAATGTCAGTAATGCTGGTGGAATGTCTGTTCGAGATCATGCCTTCATCAATTTGGTTTACCATTCTTCCTTTGTAGAAAGTTCTTCTCAAGTACGTTTTTTCCTCATAAGAAAATTCATAAAGAGATACGGTGATTAAATGACTAAATAACGGAAATCAAAATCAATCACGCCATAATCTCTAAGAGACTCTCTATCAGTCGACATTAGGTCTTACAGAGGTGTATGAACAGCATTCTCATCGCTTTGAAATACAAGTGGAAACTGCCATCTACATTCAAAAGACAAACATAAAATACCGTCTGTTGTATACCACTTCATAGTTACCAATCAGCAGTCACAGTTGTGAAGTAATGAAGAACGTTCACTCTTCATCCAGGGAGAGTACGCAGAAGAAGGAGAATAAACAGCTATTAGTAGATTAAAAATGGAAAGACTTTCGTCGTCGCTGATTGGGACTAAAAAATGCTGATGAATAAAATGGAAACTAGCGTGGAATGGCCCCGTGGCTGCTACACAGTGATGGCTAAGGTTGTACTTGCCAGACTAATACCTCATAACGGAAACATTTTCGATGGCGATTATCAGTGTGGTTTTGGTCCTAACCGATCAATCCTTAAACAGTGCTTTATCACGAGGTTGATTCGGGAAAAATATTGGGAGTACAAAATAAGCATAAATCAACCATATATAGACTTCCAGCAAACATCTCAGAACCGCGAAAACCTCTGGCTCATACTCCTATGGCTAGAAATACCAGATAAACTTATTTCTCTCATTAAATTAATAACGTCTGGGTCTATACGAAGAACCGTAGTCAAGGGAACTGTATCATATATCTTTGAAATAATATCTGGTTTTCGATTGGGTGAAGCATTCGTGCCTCTGCTTATGTAGAAAGGAAAATCAACATCAAAACTGCACGCTTCATAATTAATAAGTCAGGCAAAATTATTTGATAGTAAACAGCAGTAAAATAAAATTACAGGACCCGGAACTTCAGGATGTTTGCTTCTCTATGGAAAATATCGGAATCGGCGACCATAACTTTGATAGCGTAGGGCACTTCAAATACCTCGGGCCGGTAATATCGTCTTCAAATGATATGCCGACAAACATAAAAGCTCAAAATACTGCCCAAATGTTTATCTGTTGCAGTCTTCTAAGCTCGCACTTTTGACTTTCATAAGAAAGAGAGACCTCTGACTATTGTAGAATGTTACCTATTTGTGAAAGGAAGCTCATTCGATCCATCTTTGGGCAAATGAAAGTTGAGGATAACGAATATTAGATTCGTACGAATTATGAAATAAAGCGACTTCTCGGAGAGCACGATATCATCGTATTTATATAATCCAACCAAATTACATGGCTAGGCATCATTGGAAGGTTTCCATATCAACGAATGATAAAAAGTGTTCAAACAACAACCAGTTGATGTACGTCGTAGGGGAACACTCCGACTGTACTGACGAAACGACGTCGAACAAGCGAGTACCACCCTGCTGGCGTCAAAATTCTCCGTGGGGTGTGATCTCTTTGTGCGGCCGGCACATCGTAATTCGATAAAGGCTCCTCAAAAATTGTTAATCCTATGCATGTACATATCCCTCTGAGTTAGAAAAATGTTAATTATTTTCCTTTGGATTATTCCAAGGCCTACTCAAAACAATATTCTCTAAGGAAGTCCGCCGTTTAAAATTACCAGGAAAATTTGGAAAATTCAACCTACAAATATTATGTAGATTAACTTAAAAGTGTTGTTATATATAATATGTGATGTAATATGTTTTAGAACAATTAGATTACTTTCCTATAGAGCATACCGTAACTACTCAAAATATGCTTTTATGTATATCCGTTGTTTAGGAACACGAGAAATAATTAAATTTGCTAGTATTCTGTACTGTATGTATCAACACTTAAGATGCATGGTTATTCTGTTCAATACCTATTTATTGAAATTGGAAAGCAAATATATAAAAACAGTAACTAATGTGTGTATGTCAATAATTAAAGGCCCCCTATAGGCTAATCAAATAGTCCAATAATAAATTGGGGTTTCACCCATTTATGAAAAACAAGGGTTTGCAAGCAGAAATCAAATCAAAAAATGGTTTAAAAAATCCATTTTAGAACGAAAAACAATATCGCAAAACAAGCATAGGTCAAAATTGTTCAATATGATATTCAATTAGTCTACGCAAAGAGCCTTTAATTATTTACATGAGGTTAGAAAATGGTTTTAGGGAAACCCTCTAATGTTTTATCAAAAACAAGTTGAGCACAACATTTTTTCAGAAGACATAAAAATTATACCAGAATGAACCCTTTATTATGTACATGCCAGTATATATTGTTCGGCTTTCTAAATTGGATTTTCTACCAGTTTCTAGCGTAAAATTACTTTAGCCTGTGAAACTTTAATTAGCAGAAAGTAACGTGCTAGTTGGAATTGTTGCCGTAAAACATTTTCCATTCATCGTGATCTTTTCGGCTTTTAGAGTCAAAAATCAAATAAAACAAATAGAAAAAACGAAAATGATCGTAACTTTAAAACAAAAACACGTTTTCCAAATAAGAGCAGGAATTCACTTTTTATTTGTTGCTGAAAACTCAGTAAGGTCCGAAAATTTTTGTTTTCTCAAACAAAAGAAAACATGATATAGAAATCTTGCTTAGTTTGTTTGTTTGAGTTGAAATGTGTGTTACGGCAAGTTTCACAAATGATAAAAAGTGATATCGAAGAGGATTAGAGCCAAACGATAAAGCGCAAAAACCTCAATAATATATTTAGGAGGCATTGGCAACAACAAATTAAAATATTGTTTACAACCTCGGAATGGAGCCTAAATTTGTTATTATAATTTGACGTATGTTAAGGACATCTTTACAAAAATATTAAAATTTGGATTACACAAAACTAATTTGAGTGGAGATTTGAAAAGGTAAGAAACATTAATTTTTCCGTTACTGATTACATGGTGAAGGACCTAAATTTGGAAGCTGTTGGAATCTATAGACGTTTCCTGGATTAAAACGTAGGTTTTATGTTTTATTTATTTCTCGAGAAGCCCTAGTTAATAAAATTAAACAAATTTCTAATATTTTCAAAAAAATATTAAGTTTTTTTAAAATAAGTTTATTTCCCCAAGTTCTAGGTATTAAGTATATTCTCTAAGCAGCTATATAATAGTTTTATTCTGCCAGGACTAAAAACGTTCGACAGACGTTATTGATTCGAAAAACAACATCCCGACACATGTCTTATATACCTCACACAAAATACCACTCCACGAAAGCAAGCATCTCAGGTAAACAACATATATATCCGAGATAACCACCTTTCACCGGAAGTGACCAGAATCTCCAAATAATGCTATCAAAATACAAAACAATATTTGGTCCAGTACTATAGTCCATACTAGAGTGAGAGTTGAAAACAAAACGATCACAGATGAACCAATCTACACAAAGTCCTACCCCTGTCTAAACAGTATGAGAAATGAGATAAAGAAACAAATTGGCCAACTTCCGGCAAATGCTCATATGGTTTCCCAATCTGGATAGGAAGAAAAAACCTGTTGCTTTCGGTACACAAAAATACAAGATGGTTATTAACTTCAAACGTCTAACTGCACCATCTCAGACACCTACCCAAATTCGGACATATATAACGTGATTGCAAACCCCGATTATTCAAAGTTCTTTACCACAATCGGTTTTACTTCGGGATTCCACCAGATTTAAATGAAGGATTCCTACATAATGAAAACCACATTCTCAACAATGAATGAGAAGTATATAATTTCGAGACTACCCTTTGAACTTCTGAGGAATCTGACTAAGCATCTACTAAACGCAAAAAATATTCTCTAAAATTGAAAAAACCAACCAAGGAGTCAACCTGGTCCCTTGAAAACGAAAACGGAATTCCGATATTATGCAAATACTAAAACGAATCAAAGCATTAAGGCCGACGCATAAAAAGTGTAGAAAATAAAAAAAATCTAGAGAAATTGAAGGTATTAAAATTATTCCTCGGACTGGCATCACACTCTAGGCGTTTCATTAGGTGCTTTTCAAAGTTAGTGAAACGGTTGATAAATCTTACCAGGCCGAAAAATGACGAGAATGGCCAGATTAAAGGGAGCTAGTTAAGGATATTGAAAGATAACATGGACCAAAAACAAATTCAAGCGTTTCGGCATATTAACCAGCTTTTGTCATCATAGAAATTACTGATACTTCTGATCCCAATAAACCCTTCAACTAGACTGCATACGCCTTCGCCATATCTGAGGTACCATACTATCATAGAGAGATGTCGGTAAAAATAGACTATTACGTATATGTCCAGAACATTAAACACAACTGAGAAGAAATAAAAAGTCAATGAATAAAATCCTTACCACCAACCTTTCACGTTTGTTCTTAGCAACAGGAATAATAACGCCAACCTGAAGGTGCGCTTGGAAGAGTATAACTACGAGCTTGTTCAAAACCAATTGTTTTCCTAACAAAGTTGCTGACGCCCTATCGAGGTTGGAACTAGAAGTGAACCGGTTGACCTTTAATGAAATAAATCACAATGCTGAGGAAAATTCTACGGACCTGATAAAGTACTGCACTGAAAAAAAAACATACGCATATACAATAAAAAAAATGATTGTAACAATGAATTTATTTACGGTTTGGATCCGTAAACTTTCGTTATTGGTAATATAAACTCAAAGTTATTAGTTTATAATTTCATTTATTGAATAACAAAATATTTATTGATTTAATTAATTGTTTATAAAAATGGTACAAAAAAAAATAACGAACGCATTAATTAATTATATTAAACCAAATTATCAATTTATAATATTTTTATAGATTAGTAAATATTTTATCTAATCAACGAACAAAAATTATTAAAAACCAACAATTTGTTTACTAATTTGTATGAAACAATATTATTGATACTATGAATAATTTTATCAATTTAATGAACTGAAATTATCATTCTGTAACAAATTTTCACATTCTTAAATCTTTTTATTGAATCAATGTACAAATGTATAAGCCAACGCAGTGAGTTGTTTATTAATTTAT